>CM043315.1:15000153-15026948 GCA_023736055.1 Quercus glauca | reverse complement strand
AAAGTTATTTAGTTCATACACATGATGAAGATCAAGAAGATGCTTGGTCACAAAACCTAAAGGTGCACATACACAGCCACTTCTTTAGAAGAGATGAATAGGTTAAGAACTTCGTCTTCGGTCACAATTTGCTTAAACAAATTTTACTCAATGTTTGTGCAACTTGTGTACTCTTAGACGGCTCTTAAAATAATCCTTTTATATGTCTAAGGTTAGGAGAAAAGAAGGCTCAAAGACACATCACGGATCCCAAGAAATCAGATCAGAAATTCTGATTTTATAAATCTCGACAGATAGAAGCTATCGAGAAGTTGTTGAGCAAGTGTCGAGTTACGGACTTGAACAGCTTACTGAAACTCGATAGATACAGCTGTCGAGCCAACTGTCGAGATTTAATGAATCTGCACTTTCAACTTGTTTTCTTGAACAGACTTGAAGGCTTCAATACTTGATCTTGAAACATGGTTTCTTGAAGTATTTCAACACATCCTAAATCTACCCAAATACAAGTAAAGTGCGTTTTGTCAAAGGATTAGCCAATTACATAAAAGTATGACATATGTTCTTAACATGTGAACCACATATGTCTTAAAAATCTCCCCCTTTGGCAATCCGTGACAAAACCACAACTAACAAATGATTATATGAGAGAAATCGTAAATCACTCAACTCATATTCACTTGTTTAATACAATAAAATCTATCCTAACACAAACTCTTGAATAACTTTGCAAGAAGAGAGTTTATGGCAAGTAGACTTTGACAACCTGTATTTCTGAAACACTTTAAACAAAACTCATCAAGGCTTCTTTGTGTGAAATAGAAATAATAGATTGCATACAAGTAAAGAAACATGTGTATAAAGAGAGAAAAGAAACAACACATGTAAGAGGTAGGTGAAAGAAACAACATACATCCACATATAAAAAGAAATAAGTACAATGTATGTCAGAATGATCACAAGACCAAAAGTACAAGAACAATGTATCTATATAAGAAAAAAAAGACAAGATACATCATATCCTCACTACATCCCTCAAGTATCAACACTCCCCCTATAAAAAATGTCCTATACTAACTCTCCCCCTAAGATGACTACTCTCATATCCCAAAATTACTCCCCTTTTTTGTCATAAGTGACAAAGGGTAGAGTGTCAAGTAGACATCTCATCAGAAGAGCTAGCATCTCCATCATCATCATCCGAAGCGTCATCATCATCACCATCATCATCATCATCCTCAGCATCAGAATCAGAAGCCACTGGAGGAGGTGGTGAAGGAGTAGCCTTAGGAGCAAAACCACCCATGGTCACCTAACGTCGTGCAATATGACCAACACGAATGTTCACCTGATACAACTCAGTAGAGAGTGTATCAATGCGAGCATCCATGCGCTGCAGCTGCGCCATGATGTCTTAAAGAGATACATAGCCCAAAGAAGAGGAAAGAGCAGATGTAGACGGAGCAAATCAAGAGGGTGCCGAACGAGATGGAGTCGAACCGAAGGGAGGAGCTGCTGACTCTTGTCGTGACCTAAACTAAGCCTCACTACATTTTACGGTAGCAGCATCTATGGCACACATGACAGAGAAGTGATCAGAGGAGGGAAAAGGAATAGAAAAATGGCATAGGATCCTCGTGATAGCAGAAGGAAAGATGAGCTTATCACGGGTAGCTGTATCCCTAAACACATCTATGATGGAAAGAATGAAATGTGAAGGAAAATTTATAGTGAGATGCTCCAACAAAGAAAGCAAAAATCGAGCACGAGGCTCTGTGATAGAGTTATAGTGAGAGAGTGGGTGCAACACAAAAGTCATCACCATGTTCATGAATGTAGGACCTTTAGCAAAAGGCCGACATGGTGTAAACTGACGCTCACCCCATACAGATGGGTGCTTATAAAAAGCAGACATCATCTCATCTTTGGACACAGTCCTCAGACGCTCACAACCGGGGTAATCAGGATGCTCTACCCTCGAAACATGAAGCACATCCGCAACAAGCTGCGATGTGACAGCAAAGCGCGTACCTCGAATGCGAGTGTGAAAGAGAGGTACTGAAGAATCAATCCCGTGCATGTTGGAGTAAAACTCCTGAATAAGCATGAGAGGACAAGTGACCGGGATGCCACACAGTGACTCCCATCCTCGACTGTGAATGACATCGGGAAGGTCAGTGTCGGCGAAGTCCGCCAAAATGACTCAGTGTTCCGAATGAACACCTCGTCTAGAGAAGTTCTCCAAGAATGCTTTACAGGCATCCTCATCACAGAACCGAATGTTAGAAGGAGTAGGATCAGAAGAAGATGATGCCCGAGAACGAGGAGGGTTCCAAGACGGAGCAGACTTACGTTTAGGTGCCATAGACACTACTAACGTAAACAGAATGAGAGAGAGGGAGAAAGAGACAATCAGAAAAGTCCCAAAGCATTTCAAATATATCAAGATATATTGAAAAAGGAGTACGTATGCATGGGGAATGCATGAACATGTGACATGCAAAAGAAATTTCATCATGGGCTTAGCCCAATCCAATCCTACCAGCACACAACCATATTGCACACATCTAACTGTATGAAAATACTGTTATAATGTAAATGAGATGCAATGCATGAGATTTTGAACACATTTAAATGAAAACCCATCCCAAAATTACTAGAAAAACTCATTAATTTTGAGAAACCCCAAAAGTTTTCAAAAACCCTAAAACCTAAGATTCAAAAACATGAAATGCATGAAATATGAGAAGAAAATAGATCATACCAAGTGATTTGAAGCAAGGAAGGGCTGAAAATCACGTGGGTTGAAGGTTTGGAGTGATAAAAGTGAGTTTGGGAGGCGAACAGGTGCGGACAGATCGAGAGAGATCGAGAAAATGAGAACCGGATCGCACGAGGGGTTTAAATAGATCATCAGTAAATCTCGACAGATACAGGTATCGAGAGGTATTGAGACATCTGTTGAGGAGGTGTCGAGAAGAATGGTCATCGACAAATACGGGTGTCGAGGAGGTATCGAGGAATAAACACCAGAACCCAAAACAGAAGCTTGATCAATCGACAAGGTATCGAGAAGCTATCGAGGAGACATGAGATTTCTCGATCGATCCACCAGGTGTCAAGGATGTGTCGAGATTGCAATAAGAAAAAGCTTAAGAAGCTCGACAGATAGCTAGGTATCGAGGAGGTGTCGAGGAGGTGTCAAGCCAGCTTTTAAAAACAGTTTGTCAAGAAGAGAAAAACACAGACATGAATGCAATCCAACATGCAACTCAACAAAGATCCAATCAACATAATAGGCTTCTCATAATCATCTCTCAATGAAAAATTTTAAGCACATGGATCTCCAAAAAAACACACACACACACTATATGAGTCTAACTGATTTTATATTTCAAAAACAAGTCATGACAATTTAGTGAGCGTACAAAAGCATATGTAAACCTAGTGATTGCCAAATCACATTAGACCTGCACATGTATCAAGAGTAGCAAAGAATATTACGTGTTGTGTGTGAAAAATGTCGCAAGATTGCATAAGTGTACACATGTTATGACGATTTGAGATATGAGAAAATCACTTTAACTCACACACAATCATAACTATTTGATAAGGACTATCACCTTTTAGGTACATCCTATAACTCCCACATCTCCTAGAATACACGCTTGCAATCATATTTAAAGCACTTTTGATCTTTTTGCTTTTTATTTTCTTTACATATTTTCTTTTTAAGCATATCATGCATTGGCATACAAGAGAGAGAAAAGAAATACCCATTAATATTTGACATTCCAATTTTGCTATGCCAAAGCACACAAATGTCATTGACACTGTACTTTTGCTATGCCGAAGCATACGGGTGTCATTCATGATTGGCAGGCAACAGTAGTGAGATGGTTATTTATGCCTTTCTCTTAGGATTTTTTAGTCCTACCCGTCAAAAGGAGTGATATGAGTGTTAAGTCTAAAGAGATAACTTAATCTTACTCATCACAAACAAGAGCCACAAAGCTTACTTGCTTAGTTGTGCATAGAGATGCTCATCTAAGCTACAAATTATACAAAGTTTAGAAAACTTTGTTTCAATGGCCATCCAAAATACATAAATACCAATGTACACAAAACACACACTGTTTTTGTATTTTTCTGATTTTTCAATTTTTTATTATTATTTATTTTTATCAAAAACAAAATAAACAAAAACTGAAAATAAACAAACAAAAACATGTTATCAATGCAAAGTATAAACTAGGTGCAAATGCATGAGGAAGAGGAAGGAGAGAGGGAAATCAGTCCATGGGGATAACACCAATGTTTTGACGAAGGAATTCAAAACGTTTGTTGTCAAGAGGTTTGGTGAACAAGTCAGCCTTCTGATCATTGGTGTGAATAACTCAAGAGTGAGAATACCATCTTTGACAAGCTCCCTAATAAAGTGATGTCGAATCTCTATGTGTTTGGTTCGAGAATGTTGAACCAGATTCTTGGAGATACTGATGGCACTGGTATTGTCACAGTAGATAGTGAGATGATCTTGATAAATACCATAATCATGAAGGAGTTTTTGCATCCAGAGGAGTTGGGTGTAACAGCTACCAGCAACAATGTACTCAGCTTCTGCAGTGGATAAGGAGATGGAGTTCTGCTTTTTGCTCGTCCAAGAGACGAGATTGTTACCTACATAAAAACCGCCCCCCGATGTACTCTTTCTATCATCAGCATTCCCAGCCCAATCTGCATCAGAATATCCAGCTAAGACATCATTTGTGTCCTTGTTGTACCACACACCGAACTCAGCAGTGGTTTTGACATACTTTATAATTCTTTTTAAAGTAGTCATATGTGACTCCTTGGGGTTAGCCTGATATTTATCACACACACCAGCACTGTAGCTAATGTTAGGTCTGCTAGTAGTAAGGTAAAGAAGACTATCTATCATGCCTCTATATAGAGAAGGCTTCAATACTTGATCTTGAAACATGGTTTCTTAAAGTATTTCAACACATCTTAAATCTACCCAAATACAAGTAAAGTGCGTTTTGTCAAAGGATTAGCCAATTACATAAAAGTATGACATATGTTCTTAACATGTGAACCACATATGTCCTAACACAATAAAAAAAAAAAAATACATTTGCCTAGATTCAAGCCCTATACTGTGGCCCATATGCCAAATCAATCCAAATCATAGGACCATTACAAACCTGTTAATCATATATCAATAAATCACATGTTAATCATAAATCAATAAATCATAACTAAGATCATAAATCAATAAATCACCTAGCTTTTTTTTTTTTTTTTTTTTTCTAAGGGGAAATAAATCACCTAGCTAAGATCACCATTTAATCATAAATCAATAAATCATAGCTAAGACCACCTGTTAAATATATAAATAAGAGCTACAAAATAGATCCCACAAGTCCAAATCTAAGACTATTACAACAAGTTCAAAAAGTTACAAAATAAATCCCACAAGTTTAGGATAATTACAAACCAACAAGTTAATCCAACAAGTCCAAGAAATTAAAAAGCTACTAAATTAATCTGACAAGTCTAATCCTCCATAGCTGTGACCCAACTTTCTTCTTCTTCATTAGGCTCCACGTTATCAAGAATTGTTTGAATTGTACAATCTCCTAACATAGTTGAAGAACCTACAACAAAAATGAATTAAAATGGAATAAACTTTATCAAATTATAACTAGCAAATATAAAAATACAATTTTGGTTTCATTTTATAAACACAAATTATACAATTGCTAACCTTTGATTTCACTCCATAACCAATTCTAAGCACACATCAACGCTTCTATAGTCTTGAATATGGCATTTCATAGGATTACCCTGTATAAAGTTGTAAAAATCTAGACTCGAATAGTGTACTTTGTGTGTAGTGTCATTTAGGATTCCACCACCAATCTTAGTTTCTTAATTTTTTTTCCCGTGTAAAAACACATACATTCATTGGATTCTAAGTACAATACACACTATCATAGAACATAGAAACTGTTAGGTTCTAAGACTTTAGGATCTAAATGTATTAGAACTTCAATTTGTATATGTTAGCAAACTATGATCAAAACATTTAGTCTAGTTTTATGCTACTCGAAGTGTGGTTATGTGTAAAGTTGGAATCGCGTAATTGTAGGAAATTACTATTCAATTTTTGCAAGGCTCGATCGATCGAAAATTTGACTCGATCGATCGAAGCTCGCGCAGATTGTTTTTCTGCAGAATTTTCCAACTCAGCCCAAGCCCATATGATGTGTAGGGTTTTATGTTTTTTTCAAGTATAAAAGGAAAAATCCTAGTCATGTTTTAGAGGTTGTTGGTATGATGTGTGTGTGAATCTCTTGTGAGATCTAGAGGTGTTTACCTTCATACATACTTAGGGTTATCAAGATCAAGATTGATGTCAAGAACTTGGTGATCTCTTCAGTTGCTGAATCAAGAGATTAAAGAAAAACACAAGTGGAGTACTTGTGATTGCTGTGGATCAAGGAAAGAAGTAGTCCGTGGATTCGGAGCTGTTACGTGGTCATGGTAGTAAGTTTTCTACTCGAGGTAGCAATAGGATGTTAGTGGTCTAAGTCGCTATTATAAAACTTCAATTCTTTCATAGTGGACCTATTTTACCTTGAGGATAGCTAGGTTAAATCCTTCCCAGGTTTTTTACCAGTTTCATTTTCCTGGGTTATCATGTCGTTGTATTCTTTATTTTCCGCATTGTTTACTGATACGATTTACTTGTGTTAACCTAGATTTGAATAATTTACCTAAGTAATCACTTGGCTAAATAACTAGGTTAAATAACTTGTATTTTAAGTGGTCTAAAAACATACAGAAACATATAAACCTTAAACCATATAAACAAAATTGATCTATGTTCTTTTAATATCACCTAAACTTTCAAAAATTCCAACAAAATATAACAAACCTAGAAAATCTTTAATTAATTCAAAGCCTCTAGTCTACTTAAACCATCTATTTTGATTGGTTTACTTAAGTTGATTTCAAATCAAATATTTTCAAAAAAAAAAAAAAAACAATATAATAATATCCAAACAGGAAAAAATCATCAGATTCAAGCTAAACAAGCATATGGGTAAGCCTAATAATATCATATAAACAAAAAGAAAAAGAAAAAAAATCTCCTTATTATTTTCCAAGCAACTAAACAATATGGAAGAATGAAAGCATTCAATCAGAGCATCAATCATGGGAAAATTAAGCTAAAAAAGCATCAATCAAAGCATTAATCATGGGAAATTTTAAATTTTTGTAAAAAATATAAAATTAAAAAGCATCAATCAGCATCCAACCAAACGCATTTCCAAAATCTAAAAAGGAAAAAGAAAAAGAAAAAGTAAAGTTGAACCTATGGAGAACTATGGAAGCAAACCAGCGAATAACGACAATGCAGGAATGAGGGAGTGACAAACGGTAGTGGTGCAAGGATGTAGGGATGAGGGAACAAATGAGAGTGAGTGAGGGTGAGAGTGAATGAGAGTACGTGACTGCATGAGGGACTAAGGGACTGAGGGGGGCGGTTGATGAGAGGAGAGGAAAGTGAGAGTTAGGGTTAGGGTTAGGTTAAGATAAGCGGTATATATATATTTCCTAGTTTTTTTGTAATTATGGTATATTTGGATCGGGTTCTGGTTTCGGTTTCGGGGCGGGTATCACAAAAACCCGCACCCAACCCGAACTCGCTTCGGGTTTGATTTTTAAAACCCAAGCCCAATCCTATTGTTTCGTGGGTCGGGTTGGGTCAAGTACCCGCGGGTTGGGGTGTTTTTGCCATCCCTAATCATAACTTGTAGTTTGGTGCAACAATCATTCATCGTGGAACAAAAATCATTATTTTTAACAAACTATTGATAAATTGAATAAAAAATACATTTAATTATTGAATTGCACAACATTGGTGTTTGTACTTATTGGTGTATTGATGAAACTTAGTTGTGTAATCACATTATTTGAATAAATGACAATTTTTTTTTTCATGTGTACTCTTTAATATTTGGAGCATTTTGTATTTGCAATTTAAATATGAGCTAGTATCTGCAATCAAGTTATTAAAATAAATGTTAATTTTTTAAAAAATCATATATAGTGAAAATATGCTTTTTATAAATTTTTTAAAAAATGTGTTTCTATAAAAATGCTACGATACATACTTTATTGTAGTGTATGTCAAAATCTGTTGCAAGTTTGTTATTTTTTGCAACATTCCATAAACTTTGCAATTTCGAAAAAGTGATGCAATAGGAAAATTGCTGCGCATCTCTTGCAGTGGTTGGAAAAGCGCTACAAAATATTTTGTAACATTTGTTTGGGCTTTGTAATAGAATCAATTTCTTGTAGTAATTGTTACATGCAAACAAAATATATGTTTCTAATTTAACATGCTTTGTGTGTGATGATGTACAAAAATCGTCAGTGAGCTGATCATCCATACGCGCCAATTGGGGTACCTGAAGAACAAGAGAACAATGAACCAACAAAGAGCACCGGTGGAGTGCCGGCGAAAGATCCTCTAAAGGTTAAGTCAGTGAAATAATCACCAAGAACTCAATAGTGTGGGAGCTAGGGATTTTCTGTGTACCTTAGGTATGAGGAGACTTGGTGCTTTTATAGCGGTGGAGGATTAACTAAGAACCCATGAATGTAGGGATTTTCCTTGTGTGTAGGATATAGAGTTAATGCTCTAAGATCTCAGGGCCTTACAGCCCATGTTGGAAAGGCACAAACGTGGAATAGAGTCCTAAGGCGTGGAGCAGAAGTTATTTCCATGTAGGGGCTTATCCGTGGAGAATACGCAAAGGCCTATAAGGCCTAACACACCCAGTCGTCAGGTTCATGCAAACTCATCCGTCGGCCTAGGTGTTATTCTATAGTCGCATTGTGTGTCTTATCCATCCATCGGCTTTTAAGTGCTCACCACCCATTAGGATCATTTGCTATGTACCTGACGAATCCCATGAAGTTGACAAATCTCCATGAGGCCGACGGGTCTCGTGGAGGAGGGGTAGGACCCTTCTTGAAGAGCCATCAGGCAAGGGTCCTTCGTCAAGAAAACACTCATGCCAAAAATACCCTTATCAGCTACCCCTTACTCTGTTGTTTGTTGGGACAACTGACGAATCGCAGAGTACATTAGGATCTTTTGGGTCATTAACTACCTCATCTTCTGGATTATTAATAAGGGCATTTAACTATCTTGCCTTGAGGTTTGGGCCATTAAATGAAGTCATTAATGCCTTTCACCTATGCAGGTGACACATGGTGCTTTCGGATTGTTCGTTTCAAACAGTTGCTTTGCTTCGTTCCTCATGCCTCTTCACCCTATAAATAGCCCAATTCCTTCATTAGCCTTTCTGTTCTTTTGTTTTACTTGTTCGCGTGCTCTGGGCTTCTTCATCCATCGTCAGTTTTCATTGGATTGTCCGTCACTTTTAGGGATAATTCATCGATACAGTCTTCAACTGTCGATTTTGAAAGTAAGTCTTCTATGCCCATTTTTTTCATTTTCGTTCATACCTTTTTTTCCTTTTATTCCCTTTTTGCAACCCCTATGGTCATCAGTTTAGTGTTCGGTCCTCGCGTGTGTAGATACTTAGTATTCATCCATCACTTTGTAGTTGAGAGGATGCCATGTGATAGAGAAGTGACAAGTGAAAATTCATCATCAGTCCATCTAGTTGCGGGCGACGATGAAGTCTAACATCGGGACATGAACCTATGGTGAAGGATTTGGTTGACTTACCAAAAAGGGAATTGTCGGGATGTTCTTTTAAGGAAGAGGAAGAAGAGAATGAAATGGTAGATAAGAAGGAGAGGAAACCCTCTAATTTGTTGGGCGAGGATTTCATGTCATTCATCCTTCCGCCTATCTATTCAATGAACGACTTTATTCATAAAATGACGAAGGACATCTTTAGTAGGCTTTGTCCTTACTTCTAAATACCTGACGACGTTCCCATATGAACAGTGAGAAAAAATGAGAAGTGCTACTCTGGGAAAACAACAGATGTTGGCTTCAATGAAGCCTTATTCATAGCTAAGCTGAGGTTGCCCCTCACCAAGCTACACCGTCAGCTTGCTAATTACCTAGATGTGTCCATCTATCAGATCGCCCCAAACGCGTGGAGGATTTTCTTGGGGGCCAAATGAGTGGGGGTTGTCGTCGTCTTACCATTGACGAATTCTTCTTTTATTACAAGCCCCAATAGATTGCGGCATCCAAGGGCTTCTTCAACTTTGTATGCCGTAAAACGTCGCTTAGGTTAGTGTCTAGTATGCCTGATTCCAACCATGATTAGAAAGGCAGGTACTTCTTCGTACAAGGTTCAAATTGGGTATGCAGATCCGACGAATGGGATAGCATGCCCGATAGGTTTGACAATACTTGGGGGGTTTTAGATAAGTCTAGTGAGTCATCATTCCCTAGTTAGTGTCTTGTCCGTCAACCTTTACTCTTATCTAGCCTTGACACAAGCCACTCTTTATCTTTTCTCAATTCCGGTGCACCCGACGATTAGTGGGGAGTAGGAGGACTTTATCAATCACATTCTCTCAATCCTTCTTGTGAATAGAAGTTTGAAAAAGTTGGTCACACTCGACGGTCTACACACTTTCTGTGGTGGACCTATACCGACGGATGAAGCCTGATGGTTGGATGCTCAGTCTCATTTGTGTAAGTCCCATTTCCATTCTTACTTTGTTCATCTGTTTACTTGATTCATCGACAACATTACCTGTGTGTTGTTTTGGTTTTGTTTTTAGAGATAGATCTTAGGAAAATAAGGTCTCTAGAGGTGAAGAAGGGAATCATCGTCCCCTTCAGCGAAGATGGGCTTAAAGAGAAAAGGTCAGGGCAACGATGATCACCCATCCAAGAAGGTGCCTGATCCTCCTATCCGTCCAGACTAAGAAAGGCCTTCTCATAAGTGCTCTAAGCCCCCTCATCATGGTGTAGGTAAGGGTCTTATGACCTCTTAGGGACCGGTCACCCCCATACTCGTCACTTTTCTTGTGAGGGACAAGCGGTATGTTGTGGAGATAGCCTAATCCATTATCAAGGATGCAAACCTTGACGAGTGGATTCTGGTCTCTTCGACCTGACAAGGGTAAGGTCTTCTTTCTCTTCTAGTAGTTTACCTCATCTGTCTTAAATCTATCTTAGGTCAAACTGTCCGTTGCCTTTTTCCAGACCTTGGTGAAGATGCGAGCTTCACAAATCAGGTGCGCAGCTTAAAAGGCATTAGTCAGGCATTTGCGTACCCGCATGGCCACCGATAGTGAGAACTTGAAGAAGTTCAAGGACGACCTTGTTCTCCTTAATGGCGAAGTGAATGACCAGAAGGCTCAGCTAGAAGGGCGTGCTCGTTGGGTGGAAGAGATAACCAAGGCTAACACTAACTTGACGATAGAGTTGGTTGCCCTTCTTGAACAGGTCGTCAAGGCCAAAGTTGACGCTGTGGCGGAGTACAAAGATTTTCTACCCTACTTTGATGAGCTAGGTGACCAATATGGTGAAGGCTTTGAGGATTTTTATAAGCTAGCGGTCGCCTCCTTTCCTGGTCTAGACTTCTCTCAAATCCAGATCGACACCATAGTCCCGATGACTGCTCGTAGGGGCGAAATGATTGTGGAGGTTGATGATGATGGAGCTGATAGACAAGTAAAGGCAGAGAAGGCAAGCCTGATGAATGAAGAGGCCAATGAGAAGACGACTGTTATTGGTCCACTTGTGTCTGACACTCCTTCAACTTACTTTAGCTTTGTTAGAGTTAATTTTCATTATCCATTTTGTATTAAAGTTAATTTGAAAATAATTCAGGCGCCTTATTTTTGGGCGTAAGTGACATTTTATGGCTTCATCGGGTTTGGTGAAGCCTTTAATTATATATTTATGTTTTTTCCGTATTATTATTGCATGTGTTTTATTCATCGCTTTCACCTAGTTTACTTAGTGTTGCCTTTTTGAACTTTCTCCGTCGTTTCTATCAGATGTTTATTTATTAACTTTGGTGCGTCCCATCCGTCGACTTGCTTAATTGATTAACTTGTGGGAGATTTCTGAATTTTTCATGATTAGACACCCATCGGTATCTTCAGTTGTTTTCCACTTCGTGATTAGGACTAATCACTTTGATTAGGCGGCCATTGGCGACCTTAGTTGTTTGTCCACCCCATGGATGTGACTTATCATTTTCCTAAACAACCAAGCACCCGTCAGTGTCTTTGGTTGTTAGTCCACCCCATAGGTAGGACTTATTATTTTTCTGAATGACCGAGCACCCATAGATGTCTTCGGTTATTAGTCCATCCCGTAGGTAGGACTTATTATTTTTCTTAATGACTAGGCACCCGTCAGTGACCAAAGTCGTTAGTCCACCTTGTTGACAGGACTTATTATTTTCCTAGATGACCAAGCAACCATCGGTGTCTTCGATCGTCAGTCCACCTCGTAGGTAGGACTTATTATTTTTCTGTATGACTAGACACCTGTCAGTGACCATAGTCATCTGTCCACCCTGTAGGTAGGACTATCATTTTTATCAAACACTTTGTTGTAGACACAATTTCTTGAGAATAGTTCCTTTATTAAAAATAACCTCAAAAAAAAAAAAAAAAAAAAGAATAATTCCAATGGTTTTTTATGAAAAAGAAATGCAATAACATAGTTTGTAGTTGTTGCACTACTGGTAGTATCTCCTTAGGTGTTCAGTGTTCTAGGGGTGGTGTTGTCTTTGCCTGTTGAGTGTTTCCAAATGGTAGGTGCCCTTTCTGTAGCACTTAACAACCTTCTAAGGTCCTTCCCAATTGGGGCCTAGCTTGCCTAGTGCGTGATCTTTGGTGACTGTTGTCACCTTCCTTAGGACAAGGTCTCCTATGTTGATGCGTTAGGATTTAACCTTTGTATTGTAGTGCTTGGCCATCAGGTCTTGGTAGCGAGCCAACTACTGTTCAACTGTCTCCCTGACTTCATCCAGCATGTTTAAATGTAAATGTATCCCTTCTTCATTCCTCTCTTCATTGTAATGAGCTATCCTATAGCTTGCTTACCCCACTTCTGCTAGAATGATGGCCTCACTTCCGAACGCAAGGTAGAAGGGCATCTCCCCTGTTGGCGTTCGTGCAGTTGTTCTATATGCCCATAAGACACTTGGTAGTTCCTCTGGCAATATCCCCTTTACCCCCTCAAGCCGAGTCTTGATTATCTTGAGCAAGGATCAGTTTGTAACCTCAACCTGTCCTTCGCCCAATGGGTGAGTGGGTGAAGAATAGTGGTTCTTAATCCCTAGTTGCTGATAGAAGTCTCTGAATGTATCGTTGTCAAACTTTTACCCATTGTCAAGGATAAAGACCCTAGGGATTCCGAACTGGAAAACTATGCTTCTCCAAAAAAAGTTTCGAACATTCTTTTTTGTGATGGTGGCTAGTAACTCTGCTTACACCCACTTGGTGAAGTAGTCAATTCCTATGAGGAATTTGAGTTATCGTATTGCCATAGGGAAAGGTCCCATGATGTCGAGTCCCTATTGGGTGAAGGGCCATAGGGCGCTAATCGAAGTGAGCTATTCTGACTGCTATCTGATAACGTTACTAAAACATTGGCACTTGTCACATGGCTTTACATAGGACTGGGTGTCCTTCTACACTGTAGGCCCATAATAGCTTGCTCGTATGAGTTTTTGAACTAATGATCACGCCCCCGCGTTGTTTCCGCATACCCCCTCATGAACTTCTCTCATGACATAATTCGCCTTGTTGGGAACTAAACATCTTAGGTACAAGCGTGAGAAACCTCTTTTGTAAAGCACGTCTCCTATCAGCACGAAACACGATACCCGTACCTTTATCTTTTAGGAAGCATTGTGGTCGCCCAATAGCATTCCATTTTTTAGGTAAGAGACAATTAGAGCAATCTAGTCAGCTCCATTGGGTATTACCTACACTTTTGTTTCTTCAATAGCGGGGGAGTGATGTGTAAATGATAGTACCTGACTGCTGACGATCATGTATTCTGCGGACGCTGCTTTGGCTAGGTGATTTGCCTGCTTGTTCTTTTCCCTTAGGATTTGTACAAATTTTGCTGTGAAATTCTAATCCATCTGCCTTTTAATAATACTAAGGTACTTTTTCTTCTATTCCCCTTTGGTCTCGTAATCCCTGTTAACATGTCCGAAGATGGCTTGTGAATCACTATGGATGACTACTAATGAAGCTCCTACTGCTCTAACCAAGTCAAGGCTTGTTAACAGAGCTTTGTACTCGGCTTCATTGTTGGTTATTGGGAATTGAAAGTGAACCGCACACTCTATCCAGACCCCGCCAGCATGTCGATTAGGTGATCCATCTGTCCAGACTACCCCTGGTACTGCCCCCCAACCTTCGTCCTTCGTTGTGAACTTCACAACAAAGTTGGCCAATGCTTGGGCTTTGATCGCGACACTTGGCCGGTACTGTACGTCAAACTCACTTAGTTCAATAGCCCATAGAACCAATCGTCTAGCTGCCTTCGGATTATTCATTATCTTCCTTAAAGGTTTATCTGTTTGGACTACTATCGTGTGCACTTAAATGTGTGGCCTAAGTTTGCGGGCAGCTGTTATTAATGCAAAGGCCAGCTTCTCCATGGAGGGATACCTTTCGTCTGCTCCTCTGAATGCTCGACTAGTGTAGTAAACGGGTAACTGCACTTGGTCCTCTTCTCGAATAAGAGCCAAGCTAACAGCCGTAGGAGATGCGGCCAAGTAAAGGGAGAGCTTTTCATTAGGTTAGGACGGACTAAGCAGCGGCGGGGATGCTAGGTGTGCCCTCAGTTCTTTGAAGGCCTTCTAACATTCGTCGGTCCATTCAAAGGCTTTCTTCAACTTTTCAAAGAACAATAAACAATTATCCATCGCTCTAAAGATGAACCGGTTGAGGGCAACAACCCTCCCATTTAAACTTTGCACTTCTTTGATGTTCTTTTTGGGGTGTCATTCCAATCATTCCAATATGGCCTGAATTTTTCCGAGATTGGCCTCAATGCCCCTTTGGGACACCATGATTCCAAGAAATTTTCCTGACAATACCCTAAACAAACACTTGTTATGGTTAAGCTTCATGTCGTAAAGACGGAGGGCCTCAAATGTCTCCCGAAGGTCGCCTAGGTGGTAATCTTCGCTCTTACTTTTAACCAACATGTCGTCTACATATACTTCCACGTTTTGCTCGATCTGTGAGGCAAACATCCTGTTCACAAGCATCTGATATGTCACTTCCACATTCTTCAGCCCAAACGGCATGACTTTGTAGTTGTAAAGTCCTTGGCTCGTAACGAACGAAATCTTCTTTTAATTGAGTTCGTCCAACCTACTCTGGTTGCAGCCAAAGAAAGCATCCATAAAGCTCAATAGTTGGTGTCCAACCGTTGAGTCCATGAGAAGGTCAATTTGTGGGAGTGGGTAACTATCATTTGGGCAGGCTTTGTTTAGGTCGGTGAAGTCGATGCATATCCTCCATTTTCCGTTTTCCTTTTTTACCATTACTACTTTGGCCAACCACTCAGGATAGTATACCTCTCTAATGAAATCCACTTCTATAGCTTGTAAACTTCTTCAGCTATGGCTTTGTCTCTCTCTTGGGTAAAGACCTTCTTTTTCTGTCAGATGGGAAGGAAGGACGGGGAGACGTTAAGCTGATAGATCATGACACTGGGATTAATCCTTGGCATGTCCTCGTGGCTCCAAGCAAAGACGTCTTATTTATTCTTAAGGAAGATGGTGAGCTCCTTGCGGATCAAAGGGCTGGCCTATGTACTGATACAGGTTATTCGGGTTGGGCTAATGTCATCTAGGGAGATTTCTTCCAATGCTTCCATTGGCTCCACGGTGACCCGTCTTTCTTTGATGTTTAACGCTTACAAATAATCATTCATTTCCAACATAGTTATGTAGCATTCACGAGCCACCATTTGGTCTCTACGCGCTTCTCCTATCCCGTACTCTGTTGGGAATTTCACCAGCAAGTGGTACGTAGAGGTGGCTGTTCTGTATGTGTTGAGTGTAGGTCTCCCGATAATGGCATTATAGGCAGAAAAGCAGTTGACAACCAAGAAGGTTATCTACCTAGTAAGTTGCTAAGGATAAGTGCCAATGGTTACTGGTAGGGTAATGGTCCTGACGGGGAAGACTTTAGTGCCCCTAAACCCCACGAGTGGCGTGTCCGACGGCAAAAGCAGTTCCTTGTCAATCCTCATCTGCTCAGTAATAGAGGATGGCAACTGAGCTCCCATTGTCTACTAGGATCCATCGAGTATTGAAGTCAGCTATTGACAAGCTGATGACTAAGGCATTGTCATTAGGGTGGTGGAGTCGTCGGGCATCATCTTCTGTGTAGCTGATGGTTGGTTCATCGATTCTTGCCAACTTAGGCAGACGCCCAGTGATCTACACACTTTTCACCATTCGTAAGTAGGTCTTTCTTGCTTTCTTGGAAGAACTAGCCATGGTGCTTCCTCCCACGATTACCCGTATCTCTCCAAGGAGAGCTCTTGGCCACTTTTCGACCCGTCTATTGGGTTCTGGATCCCTTGGTAGATTACCGTCTCCCTCTCTTCCGATGAATCTTTACAATTTCCGTTGCTTGATGAGGGCTTCTATATATTGCTTCAAGTCATAGAATTCAAAAGTGTCGTGCCCATGGTCCCGATGGAAGCGACAATACTTGTTCCTTAGCCTCTTATTCGAGTCACCCTTCAGTTTGTCTGGCCATGCCAGTGTTGGGTCATTCCTTATTTGCATAAAGACTTGATTAACCGTTGTACTCAACAGGGTGAAATTGGACATCCTGCTAGACAAAGGTTTGGACCTTCTTTCATCCCTTCGTTCGTTCGACCGAGCAGACTTTCTTCCTTTGTCTTGGTAGGGGTCCCCCTGCCTTTCTCTCTTTTTAGGTCTACCCCCTGTCATGGCGTCTTTCTTATTCGTATACTTTATGGCTTTGTATATCATGTCAGCCATCGTCTTCAGGTCATTCTTGTAGATGGAGAAGTGAAAATCCTTGGATTGGAATACGTTGGTAAAAGCCGTAACTAGAACCTTGTCGTAGGCTTCATCAATTAGCAGGGCCTCCTTGTTGAATCGAGTCACATAAGACCTTAAGCTTTCATTTTCTTGTAGCTTGATATTCAGCAGGCTTGCTAACGACCTCTTGCACCTCTTCCCACCAATGAAGTGGGTGACAAAGTGCCCACTTAGTTCCTTAAAGGTGGAGAAGGTGTTGAGAGTCAGCTTGCAGAACCACACTCTTACGGGTCCATTGAGCATGGTGGGGAATGCCTTGCACATAATTTCATCCAGAACCCCTTGCATGTGCATTAGGGTTTTAAATGTTATAGATGGTCGAGTAGGTCTTTCAATCCTTCATATGCTTCTACTTGCGGCATCCGAAACTTGGTTGGGAGGGGGAAGGAAATGACTTGCGTCGTGAAGGGTGATTCAGTTCCCTGGACTAGTGTGCGCGCAATGAGGAGTATACCTCGGCTAAGTGGACCAGGGCGAAGAAAAAAAAGGAGTCACCACCTAGTTTTATGGAATAGGAACCATGAATATAGTGCCCTTATGTGGAAGGACTGATCTTACTACCAGAGTATGGGTTTGGAGTTTAGTTATGGTGATGGAAAGGTGTTAGGCATCTAACCCCACCTGACACATAGGTTGACCTCCACTCATTGTGTTCCAAATCCTAATCCCATCAATATGTTATTCTAAACTCACACACACTAACATGCATCTAGCATCCAAACATGACATATGTCCCACACTCATACATAGCATAACACCCTACCATTCATCTAGCAATATATATCCAAGGGCAGCAAGCACGTCACAAAACAAAAACATCAACAAGGAATTAATCATCAGGAATATTCATCATGTTAGTCAATCATGAAATCTCAACATGTTCACCAACCAAATCAAATGCATGTTCACACAATTATGCATGACTTACCGCACATACCTCATAGCACCATAACACCAATGCATCAATGTATGTTTATATTCATATGTATGCTCATGTGATTCAACCAAGATATAAACCCTAATTATCAATTCAACAATCAATGCAAATGAAACATGTTATTCTACTAACCCTAGACCTAAACATGTGAAAACTAGACCCAACAAGACCTAAACATGTGATTAAAACTAATCAAAACAGACAAAATAGTAAAAACCCTAAATCTGCGTTTTTGGGCACGAGTATATGTACGCATACTTACATGAAGTATGTGTACGCATACTTACATGAATTATATGTACACATGCCTCATGTATGTGTATGCATACATGAAGTATGAGTACGCTTGCCTTGAGTATGCGTATGCATGCTTGAAGCATGTGCACGCATACACGCTTAGAAACTCAGTTTTAAAACAACAACCAAACAAAAACTAACATGCTTCTAATACAAAACTAAACAATCTAAACTAACAACAAAGATATCAAAGATTAAAAAAAAAAAAAAAAAAAAATCTATTCCTAAACATGCATTGGATCTGACAGCAAACAAGAACAACATTTAACACATCAAAACACGTTCATCAATGTATCCAGTCATTCAACTCTTCAATCAAAACATGATAAGACACAACAAAACAAAATTAAACAAAGCAAAACATATTTCTAAGCATTCATAAAATATAAATCAAATTAAGACAAAAAGAACACAAGTTATAAAACCTTAAATTAAGGAAGAGTCATGGAGAGATTCACCTTACTTATGGAACACAACTTGGTTGATATTTTAACCGGCCCCTCAGTGCGTACACAACAAGATTGAATGATAATCAAGAGAATCAAAGTATTCAATAGTTCATAGGTAATCACAACTCAAAATAAAAAGATGTTCATGAAAAGAATGTTTGAAAAAGGTTTTGAAAAAAAGATTAGAAAATAGTTTCTGCCTTAATGAGTAATAGATAGAGGTTTTGAAAAGCCAAAAACGTTCTCAATGATGTGTGTGCAGAAAGTTCAAAGTTAGAAAAGAATTTTGGAAGATTTTAGGTGAAAAATCAACTCTCTCTTACTAGAGTTTGAGTTTGGAGGCATAAGGTTGTATTTATATGTTTAAACTAGGATTTTCGGGCTCATTTAAAAGGTTTTGGATGTTCTAAAGGGTCTAAGGGCTGGGCCTCATCAAAGAGGGAGGCTTTGGGCCCTAAAAAATGAATTTTAGGGCCTTTGGAACTCGGCTTGCATACGCAGGTTTGGGGATATGCACGCATGCATGCTCCCCGCACACGCATGCGTCTCCAGAAACCCTAATTTTGATAACTTTGATGGCCCAACTTCAAATGGCCATAACTCACTCAATATAAATCCAAATTAGGTCATATTTATGTTCAAATTGAAGCCCATGATGTCTAATTTCCAATGAAATAAACTTTACTCAAATATAATTTGTGGATAAAAAGTTATGATCAAAACAGTGAGAAAACATCATGTTTCAGCATTGTTTTCAAAGTGATTTGAGCACTTTTAAGTTGTGATTACTTCCAAACTATGAAAATAACTTCAAGTAACATTTGTAGATATTTCAGGCTCATCATTGGGACCGGGTACTAAAGTTTATTAATCGGATACAAAATGAGGTGTCTACAACTAATTTATCCAAGTTGATGGATACCTGTCCCCTCAGAGCATTTATCATCATGCCCATCTTCTCTTTCATCATCTGCATGTCTTATGTCGTTCCTATTGCACTATTCTCCAATTCAAATGGGCGGTCAGTGTCTTCTTGTCGATCCCGCCTGCTGGGGACATTGCTTCTTCTTGATCCTCCCTTTTCCCATCTATCTCCTGTCAAGAGGTGACTATCATTTTGGTCTTCATTATCCCGTTCATCATGCTAGTCATTGGGACGTTGTTCATTCCTTTGATTCAACTACTGCTTCAACTCTTGGTTGCGTTGGGTGAGCTGTTCAACCGTTGCGGTCAGGGTTTGCCTTTGTCTTTCCAAGGCGTTGGAAGGTTTCTCTGTCTCCTAGTTAATGGTGGTCATCGATCGCGTCTTGACCATGCAACTCTTTGTCTTAGAAATGATGATATGGCTAATGAATCATTCCCATAGATGATGCCAGCTAATGATGCACAAAAATCGTCAGTGCCAATTAGGGTACCTGAAGAACAAGAGAACAATGAACCAATAGAGAGCATAGGTGGGGTGCCAACCAAAGACGTTCCATAGGTTAAGTCGGTGAAATAATCACCAAGAACTCAATAGTGTGAGAGCTAGAGATTTTTTGCGTACCTTAGGTATGAGGAGGCTTAGTGCTTTTATTGTGGTGAAGGGTTAACTAAGAACCCATGAATGTAGGGATTCTCCTTGTGTGGAGGATACGAAGTTGATACTCCAAGATTTCAGGGCCTTACTTTCCATGTTGGGAAGGCACAAACGTGGAATAGGGTCCTGGGGCGTGGAGCGTAAGTTATTTCCATATAGGGGCTTATGTGTGGAGAATACGCAAAGGCCTGTGGGGCCCAACACATCTAGTGGTTGGCTTCACGCAAACTCATCCATCGGCCTAGGTGTTATTCTCTGGTCACGCTGTGCATCTTATCCATCCGTTCGCTTTTAAGTGCTCGCCACCCGTTAGGATCATTTGCTGAGTACCCGACGAATCTCCATGAGGCCGACAAGAGTCGTGGAGGAGGGGTAGGACCTATCCTAATAAGCCGTCAGGCGAGGGTCCTTCGTCCTTAGAAGAAAACACTCATGCTGGAAATACCCCTATTAGTGTGCATGGTGCTACATTACCGGTACATGTTGAGACATACTCCTAAATTTGTTATTTTTTTTTTTTTTTTTTCTAGGAAATAACACGCATGCATGTTATAGTCAAAGGAAACAAGGTACTTGGTACTAAACTTGTCTTTGGTCAAGCAAATTGTAGGCGTGTATGGGAAACTCCTTTAACTCCCAAAGAAGATAGTGAATGTGAACCTCCTTCCATATGCCTTTAATCACAATTAGTAATGTTGTTTTTGAAACATTTCTTAGGAGGGGGGAGGGTGGAATTTGATGTGACGAATGAGAACGTATATCAGGGTTCATGTATCATCTCTCTTACAATATATCATTTCCATAATGTGGAATCATGAAAGAGATGATAGATGCACTGGATACATGAAATAATTATTACATAGTTGACAGACTTCTTGTGAATATGAACACAATGTCGGTTGCTGAATTTCAATCATATCTATCATTGAAGAAAATTGGTGTAAAGAGTAGGTGCGTGCTGCTAATTCAAAATGTTGAAAATTGATACTTGAAAGCAAGATTCAGAAAACCATAAAGCGGGTCAAATTTTATCCCTTTATTTTCCCTACCCTAAATTCTTGCATAAAAGTTTTGCAGATTTGGAGCCGAAAGAACTATGGTCAAAAAGGTGGAATTGGAAGCAAATTTAAATCAACTGGGTCAAGATCTGTTTTTGGCATGCTCTAAATCAAAGTCGGGCCATCATGGAAATCAGTAATCATTCTTTATTAATTCCACCTCAATATATAACACTTACATTATGTACAAATTTAAATGAATAGGAAATAAGAGAATAAGAAGTGAGGAAAAAAAAAAGGAGAGGAAAAAGTATAGATATTAATATATTACCTTCCACAGTTTAAATGTTAGGAGAAAACCATATAATTTGAGTTGAATTATGAATATAACCCTTTTCTTTAATTCCTTTTTACTATTAAGGGCGATTTTAGTAAAATCACTTATACCTAAATCCTTTTATTTTTTTGAGTCAACTCCATCAAGCTTGGACTAGTTGGATTTTCATCAATTCAAATCCTTTTTTTCCCCTGAATAAAAACTCCTAAATGAAAGATTTCGGTCCCTCTCCTTTTTTTCTCTTTTCTTTTTTTTTTTTTTTTTAATTTTTTTTACTTTCACTCCATTCTGGCAGCAAATTAGAGTAATAGTACATAATATATTTCTAAGCAAATTGGTTTGTTCCTGGCCATAGGGCTATAAAAAAAATTTCAATATTTATTCATGAATAACTCGAGTTTGGCTGTTGGACTTCAAGTTTGATGCTCAATTAATTAACTAAAGATTGAGCATCAATTTTGATCTATTAAATAAGATTTCTGAAACACCATTTTCATTTTTTTTTTTTTTTCTCTAAAATCAATGCATATACTTTATTTCAAAATTTTTTTTTTTTTTTACCAAGCCATTCTATATCCTAAACTAGTAACTAATTACATACCCGGACCCCAAAAATCTCTAGTAGGGAACTCAACCAGTTGCCGAAGAAGGACTTAAAACCAAAAATTGGGCATATTTGAGAGATGGTGACGTGTTTAAGGATTTTTTTTGGGCTGGAGCACTGCCTAACTATCAAATGATTGGCTTTATCCGTTGAATGTATAATTTATATACTGAAAAGAAAGTTACTTTGGGTGGGCTCCTTTAGATTTTATGGTGCGTTCCAACTACCAACTACCAAATTCTGCCAATGGTCAAGCACACATAATGCGCGTGCTTCCGAATCACTTCAGTAGATGACTAATAAGGTGTATGTTTGGATTAGTGTTTCTTTTTTTTTTTCTTTTTTTTTTTCAATGTATTTGTCTTATACAGTTCTTTTTAAGCATTTATGAAAAGTTTTTAATCTTATTTTTTTTGGGTATAAATTTATTTTTGTTAATTTTCATTAAATAAACAAATAAATTTCAATAAAAGTTAACCCAACTCACAATTAAAAAGACGCTAGGAATATTTTATAAATCGCTTGAACGAGAAAAAGTTATAAAAGGGTCACAGATCAAAAGCTTTGTTGATCAATTGGTTTTTAATATTGTTTCTTATGAGAATAAATAAAGAAAAAAAAAAGTCACACAAAAAGTCTCAAAATACTTTTTTTTGGTAACTCTTAACTTGGTATGTGCTGTGATCAAGGGAGTCAATCTCGTACCGGAGGCTGTATCGGTTTAACTAGTGGAACGATATATTTCGGTACCGGTCAATATCGGTATACCATTTCGGGTTTACTGCTATTATATATATATATATATATATATATATATATATAAGTTTACCATAAAACATTGCATCAATTTAGAATAAATTATTCATGGTTTTAGACTTTAGCATAAAAATAAAAAATAAAATAAAAAAAAGACACAATATAAAAAACAGAAAGCTTAATTGTTCATTGCATATTAAGAAAACAAATTATACTAATAAGTTAATGCAAATAAGTTATCATTCTGCCATTACAAAAATTCAAAAATTACAAAACTAAAAAAAAACTTTTTTTTTTTTCTGTATCGGTTGGTATGCCCGATACCAGCTGGTACACCCGAAATTGGCCGGTATGCCTGGTACATGGCCGGTACAAAATGTTGGCGTTTCGATACCGATACGGTACATAGCATACGGTATGCCCAGTACCAATACGGTATCAACCACCTTGGTTGTGATTAACATACAATAAAAAATTTGTATTAATAGTTAGTTTTTATGAAAATAATGTTGCTCCAATCACAATTTATCATATTAAAAAATTAGGATAAAAATATATCGTATCATTAACTTGTTGGTAAACATTTACTTGTTCTTTTTTTCCCCAGTGTGAGATGATTGATATGGACTTTTTGATACTATCTTAGGTATTCTTTCGGTTGTTGAGATAAAGGCATGCACAACACATTACCAATTATTGAGCAAACCCTAACCCAGACCTACTTAAGATGCAAATTCTCCAAAGATGTAGATAAGTCATATAAATTCAAAAGTTCAAATATCACACGTCCCATAATCTTTGACGCACTTTTGCAAATTAATACTTTTCAAATTTTATATATATAAATATAAATATAAATATATATATATATATATATATATATATTATACAAAGTTCTGATAATTTTATTCTATAATATTTTATCGTACAAATTTCCAAAAGAAAATATCTGACTATGTGACCGATCACCAGGACCTACGATAGCATTTCAAAACTTAATTTCAAAGATTCATTCTTATCTAGAATGATCATAGGCATGCTGCATATAAGAATATATATATATATATATATAACATGGGATAAGTGTAATTTGAAGCAATTTTATACTACTTAGTATCTTTTTATTAGACGTGACTTTTGACAAATTCATCGTTGAATTACATGTTCTTTTTATACCCACAATGTTTACAAAATTTCAAAATATTTATAGGTTTAAATTTAAGTTTTTGTAATTTAAAATTATGCATAAAAGATGAGCTTATAAAACGTATAGTAAATAACATCCGATTAATACGAAATTTGGCATGAGTTTTAAGAACATAGATTAAATGTAATCCAACATTGGGATTTTCAAAATATTAATCTAATAAAATGTTATTAGGTAATGTAATATTTCTTAAAGTTACACCAAGTGCAACTTTATCTTGACCCATATATATATGGTTAGGTTAAAGTTACACCTAGTGTAACTTTAAGCAGTGTTACATCACTCAATTTTTTTTAAATTTAATGCAAATTTTGATAAATTTACCATTTTAAATTATCTTCGTGTATTTTCCATACTTGTAAAATTTCAAGTTGATCAAAAATCAATAGCAATGTCAACAATCAACTGTTTAAATTCAAGTTTTTGTAGTAAAAATAATGCATAAAAGATGAATTTATGAATCAAATGGTAAATAACATCCTTTTGGCATAAAAATTGGCATGCATGTTAAGAACATATAGAACATGTAATCAAAAACATGGAATTTTCAAAATGAATTGAAAAACAAGTTATTTAGTGGTGTAACAATGCTTAGAGTTACACCAGGTGTAACTTTAACACAACTTATGATTGCATTTTTAAAATAACATCAATGTGGTGCCGATCAAATTATGTCCCTTCTATACTTTGGTAAAATAATTTTTGTTTATAGATTCACTTTGTAACCTCAATAAGAATAGGAGACCTCCGTACATGGTAGAAAAGCAAAAGGGTAAAGGGGAGGTAGCACTGTAAAATGAATATCACGATATTGAAATAGGGTTGTAAATGAACCAAGCCTTCATAAAATACTCGGTTTTTGTTGGATAAAAATCTTGTGCATGTTTGTTTATTTTTAAACAAGTCAAGTTTGAGTTTTAGTTTTAGGCTTATGTAATAAATGAGTGAAGACCAAGCAAAAACAATTGTTTGTGAACAAACTCATGAACATTAGAACTCAATACAGAACAAGCTGAGCCTAAACTCATTTATGAGCTTGGTAATAAGCTTGATTTGACCTTAACAATTCAACTCATATATCTAACTAAGACTTTAAGTAATTGGGAGCTAAGAATACTCATCCAAACCAAATAAGCTTGATAATAACCTTAATATGGACTTCATAATGTACTTGTTTTAGATCTCTGTATCAAACTTAATATTGAGCTCGAGCCCAACTTGACTAAAGAATCAAGTCGCACCTAAGCTTTTATACCTTTTGATGAGCTCGAGCTTTAACATCATTTGTAGGCTTGGTTTGAGCTCGAGCCAAGCTTGAACACTCATTACTTGACAAAACTTAGCTCATTTACAGCCCTTTTAACACCTTAACGAAGTGAGGTTTGGATGTTTTGAAAAATAGAAAGAGAGAAAGGAACTAAGAAGGAAATCAGAAATTTCACTTTACAAAAACATGGACACATTAGAAGATTCCCCCCCCCCCCCCCCCCCCCCCTCCCCCCTCTTTTATGTGGAATGTCTCTATAAAATCAAAGAGAAAAAGTTTTGGGCTCATATTAAAGGATTAATAACAAGTAAAAGCACAATTGAAGCATATGTACTATGTAGTCAAATCGTGTGAGATCATTATAGGATTGCAATTTTGTGCTATCCTACTATCTAGCTTGCTTACATTCATATTAACTCAAGCAAAAATTTTCGTTAATTTTAACATAAGAATCTAACTTTTTTCTATTCTATACAACCTCTTTTCAGAAACACTTACATCAAATTATCTATTTTACACTACATCTCATTAAAATATTATTTCTTTATCATTTTTTTTTTTTTTTTTTTTTTGCTCTGTGTGTGTTTGTTTGAAAGAGAGTAAAGAACTATTAAAAAAAATTCATTTGAATAGTAACTGTGTATATTTACATGGTTACTATAGCGGACAAAATTGCCCTTTGCCCTTTTCGGGCAAATTATATAGCAATATGCCCCCCTTCCCAAACTAATTAAGGAAATGTCCATCTTTTAAACTCAATTTATGATAAATCGAGTAAAAAAATATATATATATATTGAGCCCTATAGCAACGTTTTAAGGAGTCTATAGTGACGTTTTAAGTACCTATAGTGATGTTTTTTAACTCGACTTCAATGAAATCGAGTTATAGGCAATTTTTTTACCTATTACTCGATTTCATAGAGGTCGAGTTACAAAACGCCACTATAGGTCCTGAAAACGTCACTATAGGTTCCTTAAGAACACCGCTATAGGGCCTAACTCGATTTATCACAAATCGAGTTTTAAAAGAGGGGCATTTCCCTAATTAGTTTAAGAAAAGGGCAAAGAGCTGCTATTTTTGCCCGAAAATGGCATTTGGAAATTTTTTCCATACTATGGCAATAATCTAAATTTATACAAGTTTACATAGACTGATGTGGGTTATTTTTGGAATCCAATGTAAAAACTTTAGTTCAAAAAATCCTGATACGATCTGGATTGTTTTTGTGGTTAAGGATCATAAAGATCTTGCAATCCTATCTTTAGTTCAATTCT